>HG992244.1:10000-12500 GCA_905220585.2 Nymphalis polychloros | reverse complement strand
AGGTTAGGTTAGGTTAGGTTAGGTTAGGTTAGGTTAGGTTAGGTTAGGTTAGGTTAGGTTAGGTTAGGTTAGGTTAGGTTAGGTTAGGTTAGGTTAGGTTAGGTTAGGTTAGGTTAGGTTAGGTTAGGTTAGGTTAGGTTAGGTTAGGTTAGGTTAGGTTAGGTTAGGTTAGGTTAGGTTAGGTTAGGTTAGGTTAGGTTAGGTTAGGTTAGGTTAGGTTAGGTTAGGTTAGGTTAGGTTAGGTTAGGTTAGGTTAGGTTAGGTTAGGTTAGGTTAGGTTAGGTTAGGTTAGGTTAGGTTAGGTTAGGTTAGGTTAGGTTAGGTTAGGTTAGGTTAGGTTAGGTTAGGTTAGGTTAGGTTAGGTTAGGTTAGGTTAGGTTAGGTTAGGTTAGGTTAGGTTAGGTTAGGTTAGGTTAGGTTAGGTTAGGTTAGGTTAGGTTAGGTTAGGTTAGGTTAGGTTAGGTTAGGTTAGGTTAGGTTAGGTTAGGTTAGGTTAGGTTAGGTTAGGTTAGGTTAGGTTAGGTTAGGTTAGGTTAGGTTAGGTTAGGTTAGGTTAGGTTAGGTTAGGTTAGGTTAGGTTAGGTTAGGTTAGGTTAGGTTAGGTTAGGTTAGGTTAGGTTAGGTTAGGTTAGGTTAGGTTAGGTTAGGTTAGGTTAGGTTAGGTTAGGTTAGGTTAGGTTAGGTTAGGTTAGGTTAGGTTAGGTTAGGTTAGGTTAGGTTAGGTTAGGTTAGGTTAGGTTAGGTTAGGTTAGGTTAGGTTAGGTTAGGTTAGGTTAGGTTAGGTTAGGTTAGGTTAGGTTAGGTTAGGTTAGGTTAGGTTAGGTTAGGTTAGGTTAGGTTAGGTTAGGTTAGGTTAGGTTAGGTTAGGTTAGGTTAGGTTAGGTTAGGTTAGGTTAGGTTAGGTTAGGTTAGGTTAGGTTAGGTTAGGTTAGGTTAGGTTAGGTTAGGTTAGGTTAGGTTAGGTTAGGTTAGGTTAGGTTAGGTTAGGTTAGGTTAGGTTAGGTTAGGTTAGGTTAGGTTAGGTTAGGTTAGGTTAGGTTAGGTTAGGTTAGGTTAGGTTAGGTTAGGTTAGGTTAGGTTAGGTTAGGTTAGGTTAGGTTAGGTTAGGTTAGGTTAGGTTAGGTTAGGTTAGGTTAGGTTAGGTTAGGTTAGGTTAGGTTAGGTTAGGTTAGGTTAGGTTAGGTTAGGTTAGGTTAGGTTAGGTTAGGTTAGGTTAGGTTAGGTTAGGTTAGGTTAGGTTAGGTTAGGTTAGGTTAGGTTAGGTTAGGTTAGGTTAGGTTAGGTTAGGTTAGGTTAGGTTAGGTTAGGTTAGGTTAGGTTAGGTTAGGTTAGGTTAGGTTAGGTTAGGTTAGGTTAGGTTAGGTTAGGTTAGGTTAGGTTAGGTTAGGTTAGGTTAGGTTAGGTTAGGTTAGGTTAGGTTAGGTTAGGTTAGGTTAGGTTAGGTTAGGTTAGGTTAGGTTAGGTTAGGTTAGGTTAGGTTAGGTTAGGTTAGGTTAGGTTAGGTTAGGTTAGGTTAGGTTAGGTTAGGTTAGGTTAGGTTAGGTTAGGTTAGGTTAGGTTAGGTTAGGTTAGGTTAGGTTAGGTTAGGTTAGGTTAGGTTAGGTTAGGTTAGGTTAGGTTAGGTTAGGTTAGGTTAGGTTAGGTTAGGTTAGGTTAGGTTAGGTTAGGTTAGGTTAGGTTAGGTTAGGTTAGGTTAGGTTAGGTTAGGTTAGGTTAGGTTAGGTTAGGTTAGGTTAGGTTAGGTTAGGTTAGGTTAGGTTAGGTTAGGTTAGGTTAGGTTAGGTTAGGTTAGGTTAGGTTAGGTTAGGTTAGGTTAGGTTAGGTTAGGTTAGGTTAGGTTAGGTTAGGTTAGGTTAGGTTAGGTTAGGTTAGGTTAGGTTAGGTTAGGTTAGGTTAGGTTAGGTTAGGTTAGGTTAGGTTAGGTTAGGTTAGGTTAGGTTAGGTTAGGTTAGGTTAGGTTAGGTTAGGTTAGGTTAGGTTAGGTTAGGTTAGGTTAGGTTAGGTTAGGTTAGGTTAGGTTAGGTTAGGTTAGGTTAGGTTAGGTTAGGTTAGGTTAGGTTAGGTTAGGTTAGGTTAGGTTAGGTTAGGTTAGGTTAGGTTAGGTTAGGTTAGGTTAGGTTAGGTTAGGTTAGGTTAGGTTAGGTTAGGTTAGGTTAGGTTAGGTTAGGTTAGGTTAGGTTAGGTTAGGTTAGGTTAGGTTAGGTTAGGTTAGGTTAGGTTAGGTTAGGTTAGGTTAGGTTAGGTTAGGTTAGGTTAGGTTAGGTTAGGTTAGGTTAGGTTAGGTTAGGTTAGGTTAGGTTAGGTTAGGTTAGGTTAGGTTAGGTTAGGTTAGGTTAGGTTAGGTTAGGTTAGGTTAGGTTAGGTTAGGTTAGGTTAGGTTAGGTTAGGTTAGGTTAGGTTAGGTTAGGTTAGGTTAGGTTAGGTTAGGTTAGGTTAGGTTAGGTTAGGTTAGGTTAGGTTAGGTTAGGTTAGGTTAGGTTAGGTGGTTAGGTTAGGTTAG
>HG992244.1:0-7500 GCA_905220585.2 Nymphalis polychloros | reverse complement strand
CTACCTTCTGACAGCATTGTCGGGTACGCATTGTTTTTTTTTTTTTTTTTTTTTTTTTTTTTTTTTTTTTTTTTTTTTTTTTTTTTTTTTTATATTGCGGAATACTTTTTCACATTCTTAACTTCCTAAATAACTAAAATCTTTAATTACAATTTTGATATTTGGAATACTTTTTAACACTCTTAGCTTCTTAAATAAAAATCTTTAATTACAATTTTGTATTTGAATCTAATATATATAATCTAATTCTTAGTTGGTCTAATTCTATTATACGTTTAGTAGTACAGCAATATTGATTCTATGTGGATATATTTTAATTACTTTCCCTTTTACCATGTAACTACCCAATATTATTATAATATTCGCATTACATTGGTCTTCTAGGGGGCCTAAGCCGACTCGGCGACCCACCTGTCGCATGATGTTGTTTGCGAATTGCCGTTTCGTCTTATTATTTTCGGAATTCCGATAGTTCATTATCGCCTCCGAAAATGTCCTTGTCAGGTGGTTCGTCCAGTCCTTAATTTTATTTTGGGTGTTAAAATGTTTGCTATTGCAGTTATTTCCATGAGCCCCTTCGACGCTTTCATTCGAGCCCAGACACAGACCCTCCTCCTCTTCAGCAGTACGCCACACTTGCTCTTGCCAACCTGTCCCACTTTTGCCGTATTGGACAGGTCTCATCAAAACTGTTGTGCGCGGTGTTCTCGCATTTACTTTTTTTGCAGTTAGAGCAGGTGGGCGCACTGCCCGCCTTCCACCATGGACACTCCCTCTTGAGATGCGGGCCTGCGCAATGGCTACACAGGTCCGCCTCCTCTGTACATGTTTTCTTTCCGTGGCCGAACTCCAGACACCTTGAGCACTGTAACAGGGGGGATTGGTCTACCACCACTACCCTCTGTAGGTCGACGTATATTTTTCCCACATCTGTGAATGCCTTCCAGAGGGTAGGGGAGACCTGCATGACGACATGATTTTCACATTCATTTCTTGCTCTTCTTCTATATTTTACTTTCATCCTCATTTCGGTTTCAGGGATGTTTTTTAGTAAGTGATTATTTTGACCTTTAATTGCATTTAGTATGTCATCATCAGTGTTAAAGGACAGGACGTTTCTTAGCATCACTAGTGGATCTTTGTTCTCCTTCTCTTCTATGTTAAGTCCAGCGCCTTTTAGTTTTGCGGCGGTTTTTTGCAATTCGATCCTGTCGTTACATCCAATGATGACTTTCTGGTCGCGAGCCTTCCTCAATCGGTCCACCCTGATGCCAGATGTTTTGGCATCAACCGCTACTCGTATCTTTGATACCACATCATCTGAGGTATCGATAGCTTCTTTTGACGAAACAATCACCGAGTGGACAGATTGAGGAATGGGTTTCTTCCTTGGGGGCTCCATTTCAGTCTGCCTAGGTTCCTGTCCAAGGTCTCTTTCGACGCATTTTATTTGCAGGCTCTCTTTTATGCTCTCGATTTGAGTCTTTATGTCTTTTACGTCCTCTTGGGTTTTATTAAAGACTTGCATTTGATCTTTTAATTCTTTAATCAGACTATTGTCACATGTCTCCACCACCTTTCCTTCATCTATTTGCATCGCCTCCCTTATTTCGTTGAGCTGAAGGACTATTTCGTACAGTGCTCCAAGGTTATAGATAACGGTCTCTTTTATGGACGTCCTTATATTTCCTGATTGCTCCAACTGCAGCTTCGCTTCCTGAAAGAGCTCATTTGCCCTAGCAGGGAGCGAAGCTACTTCCTTTGCCAAAATATCCTCCTTCACCGTATCCAAAGAACGCCTACCTCGTCTCGTTTGTTGCGATGCATATTTAAATTTTGTAGTCGTCGCTGGCTCGGCTTTGCTCGTAGACATGACTCTTGTATTTTTGTTCCCCGCACAGGTTGTCAGCTTGATATTTTTTGGGGACATTTCTGCTTCTTAGCCTAATTACAGTGCAGTAGTGTATAGGGCTACCGCTGTCTATTGCTTTAGTAGTTAAATTAAATATAGATACACCTGATTTGGTATAATTCAATTTTTCAGAGATAGTAAATATTGCTACTTACTAGTCACAATTTTTAAAAATCCTTATTATAAGTCAAAATTAAAATTAAATTAAAATTTAAATTTAAAATTAAAATTCAAAATTAAAATTGAAATTAGAATTAAAATAATATAAAATAGGTCAATTAATACAATAATTTAAAAATTTTAAACAATTTAAAAATACTTCGTCTTAAAAAATTTACCTATCCTAATTAATAGGGTATGTAAAGTACCCTAGTGTCTATAAATAATAAAATTTAAAAATTTTCAGTGAATAAAAACTGGGTGCGTAAAGCACCACAGTCAAAATTTCCCTAATTTCTAAAATAAAATAAGTAAAATAAATATATAAATAAATTAAATAAATGAATTAAATTAAATAAAATAAAATAAGTAATTAAATAGAATAAATTAAATAAGTGAATAAAATAAATTAAATAAAATTTGTCAAAAAATAAAACTGGGTGTAAAGCACCACAGTCAATGACCTATTTCCTATTCAATTAAAATTTGTCAATTTAAAATTTGAAATCCAAATTCAATAGTCCCCTTCCGTGATACTCCCAGTTTTAGTAAAATAATCTAATAATAGTATAATAATATCCTTGTCTCTATAATATTACTTAAAAAATAAAATAATAATTTAAAACTTTTTCTAAATTTTTAGTCTGGGTGTATAAACCACAGTCAAAAATACCTAAATCTAGTTGGGGTGTGTATAATACCCCAAAGTCACAATATTCGAATTTAAGTTTTAAAATAAAGTCCAAAAAAAATAAAAAAAAATAAAAAAAAAATTTTAAAAATTTCAAAATTTCAAAATTTTTAAAACTTCAAACTTTATCTAAGCGTCTATGTGGCCTTTGGAATCTAAAGCGTAGTGGCGAAAACCGCACCGCTCTACGGCGCTCCGCTCCCGAGATATCGACGGTTTAAGTTTTCCAAGATGGCGGCCAATATGGCCGACCAATCTTACAACCGCGATATCTCGTTCAATTTTACACCCACAGGGGTGTGCGACGGGTCCAGGCTAGTGCCTAGTGCGACTCTACCCTGCTCTGCAAGAAAGTAGAGTCGCAATTTACACCTCTCGCACACCTCTCAGGGGGATAGGTATCGATCCCCCACCCTGTGGGTCCAAAGTCCCGCGTCAGTCGGCCTGTTAGTTGTTTAGTTATAGCGGCTTGAATATTTCCAAGATGGCCGCCGCTATGTACCTAAATTTATATTCCGTGTTTATTTCGGGACCGGGTGTCCTAGGCACACGGAGTTTGGTATCGTTGGATAGGGTTTTCCAAGCCCTATCCAGTCCCACTATTCACAGATTTTTAAAATAAACTAATGAAAAACTTTTAAAAATTTTGACAAAATAAACACTAAAATATTCATAAAAAATCGAAAACTGTATATTTTTTAAAAATCTAAACGGAATTTATCTTATTTAATTAATAGCTAATTTTTGGAAATACTAATGTTTTTGCCAGGCCCCCAGAAGGGGGACCACGTGCAACTCGATTTGACTTAAAAAATTAATATCTTAAAAACTACAGGTTAAAAAAATTTTGAAAATAGGTATTAATGTAGCTTAAGATATTAACTATCGATTTTAATAATTTTTAGTGGGGGTCACCGATCGTCCCGATTTTTAATTTGAGTTTGAAGTTTTGGGTTTTAGCCCCTTTTCAGTTTTCAGGGGATAACTCCCCCGAAAATTATCCGATCCGGGAACTAAAACCGCCAAAACACTTGTCTCGTCGGGGCCGATCGATGGACCTATACCACCCTTTTGTACCTATCCCGGTTCCGAAATTTGAGCCACGTGCTCGAATTGTTTTTTTGGCCCTAACTTCCAGAATTTTTACGATAAAAATCTGGAAGTGGGCTCAAAAGACGCGGGCTTACGAAACCTTTATTATGATGTAATAAAAGTGGTAGGTCACCGATCTAGTTAAGGCGGCGTTCTCAAATAAGTGGAGCGAATTTACCTTAATTCCGGTTTTTCCTGTTTTTTCCCTCTTTTCAGAGGGAATCAGTGATCCTTAAGGCACACACTTTATAGCACTCACTGAGACGCAACTTTTGGTACCACTTTGAGCTAAATCGGTGCACTTTTTACCACTTTTATGATTTTACGTAATTTTTACTTTGTTAAAAATGATGCGGAGCGACTCGGAAGCCGTGCGTTCACCACAAGAGACGGGAGGGGACTCGGGTTAGGTTAGGTTAGGTTAGGTTAGGTTAGGTTAGGTTAGGTTAGGTTAGGTTAGGTTAGGTTAGGTTAGGTTAGGTTAGGTTAGGTTAGGTTAGGTTAGGTTAGGTTAGGTTAGGTTAGGTTAGGTTAGGTTAGGTTAGGTTAGGTTAGGTTAGGTTAGGTTAGGTTAGGTTAGGTTAGGTTAGGTTAGGTTAGGTTAGGTTAGGTTAGGTTAGGTTAGGTTAGGTTAGGTTAGGTTAGGTTAGGTTAGGTTAGGTTAGGTTAGGTTAGGTTAGGTTAGGTTAGGTTAGGTTAGGTTAGGTTAGGTTAGGTTAGGTTAGGTTAGGTTAGGTTAGGTTAGGTTAGGTTAGGTTAGGTTAGGTTAGGTTAGGTTAGGTTAGGTTAGGTTAGGTTAGGTTAGGTTAGGTTAGGTTAGGTTAGGTTAGGTTAGGTTAGGTTAGGTTAGGTTAGGTTAGGTTAGGTTAGGTTAGGTTAGGTTAGGTTAGGTTAGGTTAGGTTAGGTTAGGTTAGGTTAGGTTAGGTTAGGTTAGGTTAGGTTAGGTTAGGTTAGGTTAGGTTAGGTTAGGTTAGGTTAGGTTAGGTTAGGTTAGGTTAGGTTAGGTTAGGTTAGGTTAGGTTAGGTTAGGTTAGGTTAGGTTAGGTTAGGTTAGGTTAGGTTAGGTTAGGTTAGGTTAGGTTAGGTTAGGTTAGGTTAGGTTAGGTTAGGTTAGGTTAGGTTAGGTTAGGTTAGGTTAGGTTAGGTTAGGTTAGGTTAGGTTAGGTTGGGGTGCAAGTCAGTCACCTCCACGTGGTGCACCCTGGGCAACGGGGTCGACAGGCATTCCGATGAAAGAAAAAGATTAGGTTAGGTTAGATTAGGTTAGGTTAGGTTAGGTTTTTTCTCGGAGTGCCTGTCGACCACGGCTAAGACTGACACGACGGTTATGCCACGGGTCGCTCCTGGTACTTCTCTGTTTAGCAGAGTGGACTGTGTGAGCGGCTTCGTGGCAATTTGAGGAGAGTTCTTTGTTTTATGTTATGGTGTTATTGTTCGTTTTATGTATATGTATTTGTATTTGTTGTAAATAGCTTAGTTGCTGGGTCTTCGGGGTCTTTTTGGGCTTCCGGAGGCCAGCGGCGGGAGAGGCGGGTTTGCTCAGTTTCGGTGTCGACTCTGAGTAAACAAGACTTTTGTCACCGCCTCTCAAACTCGTTTCCCCATCCGGGTGTTGTGGATCATGTCTCGCAGCCCGTGGTGGGACCGAGGGCCTTGCCTTAACCGGCCGGGCCAAGAGGAGCCAACCTCAATAAAAAACATTAGCTTAGAGATCCCGTGATACCGCCCGACCTCACGGTGTAATAGGGTTACCAAGGTACAGGGGGCACTGCCTTGGTGGACTGTTTATTTCCCCCATACTCGTGGGATTTAAAATGGAAAACTTACAAAATAAAAAAAATGATGATAGAGAAATTGACGGTATGGCGGTGGCCAAAACCAATGACCCAGGCGTACTGAAAGGACGTGCTGGCCGGCTGGAACGACTCTCCGAGTCGGACTCGTCGGTCTGCACGATGCAGACTGTGGATTCGGTGACTGATGATGTGGCGGTGGAGGTGGGCGCCCCGATGGCGCGCGCTGAAGCCTTGGACCCTGGCGTGTTTAAAGGACAAGCTGCCCGACCTGAACGACTCTCCGAGTCGGACTCGTCGGGCTTCAGCATGGAGACAGTATCGGGCGAATTACATAAGCGGCGGAGGGGCGAGAAGCGGACCCGCGCTGAGGATGAATGCTCGGGCTCGGGCGAGAGCGACGCGAGCATTCAGAGCGCTAACTCTGAATCCTCAGCCAGCAGATTGCTGAAGCCCGCTAGCAAGAGGGGACGTGGCCGACCGCCCACCCATGGCAGATATGTTGGGCTGGGAAAGTCACAGGCGGAGGTAAGCAAAGGGAGGAACGACAGCTTCCAGGCGGAAGATACGCTGGCCGCCTACAATGAAGCGGCCAAGGTGGCGAGCGATGAAAGGGCGATTCGCTCTAGGAATCGCCAACAAATTTCGTCTGGTGAAATACCAAAGACGTCCGCTGCTCTGGACGCGGCGGTTCAAGAGGCGCTGGAGGTGGTCTTGCAGGTTGCCAATAAATCGGGCAACTTGAAGGGCACCTTCGTGAAGGCCCTTAAGACGGCCGCTGAGACGATTAAGGGTGCGGTGGCGGACCTCAGGGCATTGAACATGTCGGAGGAGGTTGCCCGTCTCGAGGCAGCCAATGCGCAGCTGTCGGGCCAGTTGGCCGAGCTGCGCCGAGAAGTGGCCCAGATGCACACACAGTCGGCTGCGAGCAGTATGACTCCCTCCGACTTCCAGAAAGTGATGGAAGAGGCTCTGCGCGTGAACCGTGAGCAGTTCGGCAACATGCTGAACGCCCGCTTCGAGGGGATCGAAGGCCGTCTCCTCCCAGAGCCTCGGCTGCGACCTCCTCTGGCCGCCGATCGCAGGGCGGCGCAGGTTCCGGCCGCAACTGCAACTGCGACAGCTGATCCGCCCTCAGTTGTGAACGCTGAGGCGGCCGGACAGAGCAGACGTAAGCGGGCAAAACGCCCAAACATGGCTGCCCAAGAAGCGGCGGCGGCGACGACCATAAATAATGCCCCTCCGTCGTCCTCGGAGCCAGGCAGTACAGGCAGGCAGGCTCCGACAACCTGGAGTGCCGTCGTTCGACGGACAACTAAAAAGACGACCACGGAACCGGCGGCATCGGCATCTAAACCCACCGGTGCAGCGAAGAAGACCCCTCCCAAGAGGAAACTCCGCCCTCCTCGCTCAGAGGTGATTACGATCACCCTGAAGCCCGGTGCCGCGGAGAAGGGCATCAAGTACGAAAATGTCCTGGCGGAGGCGAAGAGCCGCATCAAGTTGGGCGAGGTCGGCTTGACTGCGGTGCGCTTCCGGGCATCTGCCACGGGGGGACGTATCCTGGAGGTTCCACCAGGCACAAATGACGCGGAGAAGGCGGCGGACGCCCTTGCCTGCAAACTCCGGGAGGTCCTCAACCCGGACGACGTCCAGGTCCATAGGCCGACCAAATGCGTAGAGCTAAGGGTCATGGATCTGGACGATTCCGTCACGGCGGACGAGGTGGTGGCTGCGGTGGCCGAAGCTGGGGGCTGCTCCGCGGGAGCCATAAGGCCGGGGGCTATTGCCCGGGGCTCGAAAGGCTCCGGCTCCCTTTGGCTGAACTGCCCGGTGGCTGCCGCTAAAAAGG